>CM038144.1:316406201-316441201 GCA_021437245.1 Aegilops speltoides | reverse complement strand
CCGCGACGTCAATATGAAGGAGGAGCTCGCCATCCACGAGGATCTGTGCACACCTCTGGAGATGTTCAACCTGGCGACCAAGTGCGCAAGAGCTGAGGAAGGGTGCCTCTCCCTCCTCGAGCTTCCAGTTGCTGACCCAGAAGAGAAGAAGGCCAAGGCCAAGGATGTGAAGCGCAAAGGAGCAGCCATGCTCACAGCAGAACCAGACACGAAGCACGGCAGGGACCAGCCAGAGTCGTCCAAGGGTAGCCGATTCTGCGCCTACCACAACCTCTACACCCACAACACCAGCGAATGCCAACTCAGAGCCGTTCGAGAAGGGCGCATCGGTCAACGCCCCGAGCGCAATGACCGGGGCTACGGCCGAGGAGGAGGAAGAGGTGGAGGACGATGGGACGACCGAGGCCCTCGCTAGGAGTGGCGTGACCGCCCTCGCGAGGATCGTTGGTAGGACCAGCCTTGCGAGGGGGCTTGGAGGGATCAGCCTCGTGAGGATCGCCCCAGGGCACCGCAGGCCTTCCTCCTCTGCCGCCACTTCCAAGAAGGAATGACGACCACCACCAGGACGAGGGGGCTGGGGGTTTCTAGGAGCCACGTGCTATCGCTTGCATCCTGGGCGGCGCCAAGGCCCCAACTTCTCAGCGCATCTTCAAGCAGTTTGCTCGCGAGGTGAATGCAGTCCTCCCCAAACTTGAGGCCACGCGCCCTCTCCGATGGTCCACATGTGCCATCACTTTCAGCTCAGCAGATCAACTCAAGTGTGGGCATCCTCCCAATGCTCTTTTCCCCAGTCATCAGCAACGTGCAAGTTACCAGGACCCTCATCGATGGCGGCGCAAGGCTCAACGTCCTGTCCGTCGAGACATTCAACAACCTTCAAGTGCCATATGATCAACTTTAGCCTACCAAGACTTTCTGAGGAGTCGCTGATGGCTCCACTACCCCGATAGGGCAGGTCCGCCTCCCTGTCACTTTCGGACAGCGCAACAATTACCGTACCGAGCACATTGACTTTGACGTTGCCCACATTCGCTTGCCATACAATGCCATCCTCGGGTATGCAGCCCTGGCCAAGTTCATGGCAGTGACCCACCATGGCTACAACATCCTCAAGATGCCAGGAAGCGGCGGAATCATCATAGTCCCCTGCGAAGAGAAGGATGTGGTGTGCTCCCTCGAGCGCGCCTTCCAAGCAACATCAATTGAGGACCCAAACAGTAGGAGCGAGAACCCTCCTGAGGCAGTTCCCAAGAAGAAGACATTGCCCCTCTCAAGGCCTCAGGAGGTTGGCATATCCGGAGGTGCCGCGTTAGGATCTGCGCCCGTGCAAGGGGCGCCTCCCTCCATTGCATAGGAAGGCGCGCCCGGCGCCCTCCTCGGGCAGGGCTCGGGGGCTCTCTTCTGGAGGGCCTCAGACTTTGCCAAGATCACGAGGGAGGTGCTCGGGCACCACTTGCAGGCGTGCTTTGCAGCAAGTTTCTCTCAGGAAGGCACGGGGCAAGGAAGGCCCAACCCTCAGGAGTTCATCATCAAGGCTACTCAGGAGCTTCAGGAATCAAGAGTCATACGTGGCGATTGCCGTCTGCCTGGCGTAGCTCCTCATCCATGCGAGAATGGCGGGCTGCATGTCTGCATCGACTACCCAGGGCTCAACCGAGCTGCGTCTCAGGAGCGCTTCTGGCCTTCGCGCGTGAGACATTGCGAGGGTTCACCACACAGCTACGTTTGCATGCCATTCGGCATGCCGAACACGGCTGCCACTCATCAGCGCCACCTGCGGAGCATTCTGGCGGCTCAGGAGGCCAGACATCACGCGGTCCTGGCGGAGATGGAGATGGTCCTCGAGGAACCACCTGGACCCCCAGAGCCTCCCGAGGCTCAGGGCTCCGGTGGCTCGTGAGGATCGGCCTCTTCACCGCGCATCTTTAGCACCTCCTCTACAACGGTACCAGGTGACATCTTTCGAGTTCATTTCAGCTGGGAGTGCCCTCAGGCCTGCATCATTCCCAGGTCGCGTGGGTCTGTCCCTGCGGCATGTATCCCTTTTGCTTATGTCTTTAGTTTACCTTGCTGGGGGCGCCCCTCGGGCTGCATCATCCCCAAGCCGCTCGGGCTTGACCCAATGGCATGTATCCCTCCTGCATTTATCTAAGCTAATTCGCATCTCATGCTTAACCTGCCTGTGATTATCGCCCACTCGATTGACACCTACCTCTGGAGCCGCTCACGCTGG
Source organism: Aegilops speltoides (assembly GCA_021437245.1). NCBI lineage: Eukaryota > Viridiplantae > Streptophyta > Magnoliopsida > Poales > Poaceae > Aegilops > Aegilops speltoides. Next base: position 316,438,968 of record CM038144.1, on the reverse strand, counting down.
CACGGCGCTTGTGCATGGGTCCGTCCCTGCAACGTCGACAAATCTGAGTGGTCGAGCTCTAGCCCGCGGCAGCCCCGCAAGCATCACCTCACCAGGCCCTCAGTGCCCTCACCACTCTCTCGGAGCAACTAAATGGCTGGTCGGCAATCATAATGGCAACCCCTGCTCTCCTTGTGTTGGTGTGCTGGAACCTCCTGAGGTCTACAGCGGGTGGCACCGCGAGCTCTCTCTTCCTTTCCCGCACGCTCCGCTCGCGCGTTAAAAGGGGGACTCCTTAGCATCACGACTCAGGAGCTCTTACTGGTTCTCCAGCCCTCACCCCCTGGCCTTGTCCACGACATCGCGACCTGGCATACCAGCGGCGGCTGAGCTCGCTCGAGGGCCGAGACCTGAGGACGTAGAGCACGAAGGAGAGTGAGGGGAAGAGAGGGGAAGCTCATGAAGGCCTAACCCGGCTACATCCTAGCTGCTGACGCGCAAGTCTAGCGCACTGCGAGCGAGCGACTCCATGTTTTTGAGATAAGTTTCGCATCTTGAATAGCTAATTGATGCGTGAAAGTGCAACTATCCCTAGGTGGTTTTGGTAATTCATAACAACATATAGCTCATTGAGCTAATGCTATTCCAAGAATATTATTTCAGGAAAGCTCAATGAATGGCATGGCATGGATGATGAAAGTGGATCCCTCAAAATACTAAGGACAAAGGATTGGCTCAAGCTCAAAAGCTCAAGACTCTTCATTTTATATTTTAGTGATCCAAGATCACATTGAGTCTATAGGAAAAGCCAATACTATCAAGGAGGGATGAGGTGTTGCTTAATGAGCCTCTTGCTTCATGTGCTTAGTGATATGCTCCAAAACCCTCAACTACTTTCCCACATCCACAAATGACCTACACCCAAAGCCAAAATCGGTCACACCGTTTCTTCCTATCCGGCGCCACCGATTCCAAAAGTCATAGCCACTGCCACAAATCCTAAGCAAATCGGTCTTACCGATAGGGATCTCGGTCTCACTGAGATGGGGTTGTAATCTCTGTGTTTCCCTTCGTAACGTTTCGGTCTAACCGAAGTGAGCGATCGGTCCCACTGAGATTGCAATGTAAACTCTCTGTTTCCTTTTTGTAACATTTCGATCTCACTGAAAAGAGCAAATCGGTCCCACCGAGTTTACCTGACCAACTCTCTCGAAAGCTTATTACCAAATCGGTCTCACCGAGTTTGTGTAATCAGTCTTACCGAGATTACGTTATGCCCTAACCCTAACCGAATCGGTCTCACCGAGATGCATGTCAGTCCCACCGAAAACCCTAACGGTCACTAGGTTTACTAAATCGGTCTGATCGAGTTTAACAATTCAGTCCCACCGAGTTTGGTAAATTGTGTGTAACAGTTAGATTTTGTGTGGAGGCTATATATACCCTCCACCTCCTCTTCATTTGTGGAGAGAGCCATCGAACGAACCTACACTTCCAACTTACCATTTCGAGAGAGAACTACCTACTCATGTGTTGAGAGCAAGATACTCCATTCCTACCATATGAATCTTGATCTATAGCCTTCCCCAAGTTGCTTTCCACTCAAATCTTCTTTCCACCAGATCCAAAACCTATGAGAGAGAGTTGAGTGTTGGGGAGACTATCATTTGAAGCACAAGAGCAAGGAGTTCATCATCAATGCACCATTTGTTACTTCTTGGAGAGTGGTGTCTCCTAGATTGGCTAGGTGTCACTTGGGAGCCTCCGACAAGATTGTGGAGTTGAACCAAGGAGTTTGTAAGGGCAAGGAGATCGCCTACTTCGTGAAAATCTACCGCTAGTGAGGCAAGTCCTTCGTGGCCGACGGCCATGGTGGGATAGACAAGGTTGCTTCTTCGTGGACCCTTCGTGGGTGGAGCCCTCTGTGGACTCGTGCAACCGTTACCCTTCGTGGGTTGAAGTCTCCATCAACGTGGATGTACAATAGCACCACCTATCGGAACCACGCCAAAAACATCCGTGTCTCCAATTGCGTTTGAATCCTCCAAACCCTTCCCTTTACTTTCTTGCAAGTTGCATGCTTTACTTTTCGCTGCCTATATACTCTTTGCATGCTTGCTTGAATAGTGTGATGATTGCTTAACTTGTCCTAAAATAGTTAAAATCTGCCAAACTCTAAAATTGGGAAAAGGTTAAGTTTTTATTGGTCAAGTAGTCTAATCACCCCCCCTCTAGACATACTTCAAGGTCCTACAAGTGGTATCAGAGCCTTGGTCTCCATTTGCTTTGATTTTTATGGCTTTTGGTGGTCATAGCCTTGGTTTCACAACCTAGGAGAGTATGGCGTCTAGCGAGGGAAATTATCACCGTAGAGGTCCTTACTTTGATGGTACTAATTTTGGTAGTTGGAAGCATAAGATGAAACCGCATATTCTTGGACATAACCCCGCCGTTTGGGCAATTATTTGTATTGGCTTGCAAGGTGAATTCTTTGATGGGAGAGAACCGAACTGTGAAGCTAATGTAGAAGAATTGAAGATGCTGCAATACAATGCTCAAGCTTGTGATATCATCTTCAACGGATTGTGCCCCGAAGAATTCAACAAAATCAGCCGTCTTGAGAATGCAAAGGAAATTTGGGATACTTTGATTGATATGCATGAAGGTACCGAGTCCGTCAAGGAATTCAAGTTGGATGTGCTCCAAAGTCAGCTTGACAAGTTCAAAATGAAGGATGGTGAAGGTGTCGCTGAAATGTACTCTAGGCTTGCTCTTATCACAAATGAGATCGCCGGCTTAGGGAGTGAAGAGATGACCGACAAATTCATCATCAAGAAGATCTTAAGAGCATTGGATGGAAAGTATGATACCGTGTGCACATTGATTCAAATGATGCCAAACTACAAAGATCTCAAGCCAACGGAAGTCATTGGAAGAATTGTTGCTCATGAGATGTCACTCAAAGATAAGGAAGGAACTTCACAACAAGTCAAGTGGTGCTTACAAAGCCTCAAGTGAAGCCCCCACATCATCAAGCGAGAAACAAACCTTCAATGAAGAATTGAGCTTAATGGTGAAGAACTTCAACAAATTCTACAAGAGTAGAAGCAAAGAAAGAAGCTCCAAGTCAAGGTCTTACAATGACAAGAGATCTTCTAGTCGAGAGCGCAATTGCTACAATTGTGGGAGACCAGACACTATTCCAATGAGTGTACGGCACCCTACAAAAGAAGAGAAGATTCTCCAAGAAGAAGGAGCAAAAGAGAAGAATCACCACCAAGAGAGAGGAGGAGTAGAGATGATCGTTATGAACGAAGACCCTCACGGAGAAGCAAGGATTCGGAAAGGAAGGACAAGTCATCAAGGAGCTACACAAAATGAAGACATCAAGCTCATGTTGGTGAATGGGTATCCGGCTCCGACTCTGACAATCACTTCGAGAGAAGCTATCACTCCGACTCCGAATACACTCAAGATGAAGGTGTTGCCAGTCTAGCACTTGTGTCAACCAACTCCTACGACATATTTGATTCACCAAATGAAGGTGTTGGAAGATGCTTCATGGCCAAAGGTCCAAAGGTAACACACCCTGAGTATGTTGATTTCAATATTGATGAAGATGACTTGCTTGTGCATGATGATTTACTTGTTGACAACTCTAGTGATGAATACTATGATGAAACGTCAATTAATCATGCTAATCAAGATAAAACGAATGACAATGATAAGGAGAAGATTGAGCTTCTAACTAAAGAACTAAACACTCTTAAGTTAGCTCATGAAACTATCTACGAAGATCATCGAGAACTTTTAAGGGCTCATGAGAAATTACGCTTTGAAAAGCTCAATCTTGAGCAAGAGCATGAGTTCTTAAAGGAAATCAATGATGATCTTCGCAAGAAAAGTTCTTCTTACATTGCCAAGTGTTTACTCTTATCTACTTACATGCCTCAAGTCAAGTCAAGTAACAAGTACAAGAAAGATACTTCCTCTAGTAGTAACAATAATAATGTCAAATCTAATATTGTTGCTTCTAGTAGTTCTCTTGATTCCACTAATGATTCTCTTAGCCAAGTTACACTTGAGCAAGAAAATAGCTTATTGAAGGGAATTATAGAGAAAGGTGTTTACAAGAGCCTTGCCGGGAGTAAGCAATTCAAGGAAATTATACGCAAGCAAGGAAGGTACCGAAAGAATCAAGGTGTTGGTTTTGAACGAAAGTTCAATGCCAATGGAGTTGAGTGGGAAGAAGATCAATACCCCAAGACGAAGTTTGTTCCTCAACAAGAGAAGTATGATCCTACTTCTTTCAAGGGAACACAAGCTCAAGATGATCTTCCACCACAAGACCACAAGAACAAAGGCAAAGACAAGCTTGAAGAAGAGATTGATGCATTTGAAGAAGCACCTAAAGCCTCGTTCAAGTGGGTCCCCAAGACTACGTCAAGTTCTACTTCATCAAGTACAACTACAACTCCAAGGATTCCCATCAAGATGATGTGGATCCCGAAGAAGAAGAACTAGAGAGTTCTTGAGGGTGACTCAGCCAACATTCTTCACTCATATCATTTTGGCAAGAACCAGTGCAATCAACTTCCACATCTTGCACTAGTTCAAAGAGTCACAAACCCACATGTTGGTAAGGCAAGGGACAAGGTACCTTAATGAGTTCATGGACATCATCTTGTGTGTGCATCACTCTATGTCTATGGATATTCTTGTTTGTTCCTTGTGGGACTAACCCATGTAGGTAAGTTGAAAGTGCAACTCACTCCAAAAGATTACTCCAAATGATCTACACCAACATTGAGCATCCACATCTTCAACACCTACATGAAGTCATCATCGACGAAACCCAAGGTTAGTTCATCCCTCTAAGGGGGGATCTCACATCTAGGGGGAGCTTAACTCTAAGAATTGAGTCAAAGCAACTCTAATGGTGTGAACACATCAATGCATTATGTAAAAGTGGTAACCCACTTGAGCTTAAACGATGAGTATGACCTATGATCAAATGTTCTCATTTGACTCCTAAGTCAATATACTCATATATAGATGACCTAGTCATCGCCAATTGTTTGATAGATGCTAGAATTGGTTGTGCATGCTTTGCCACATATTTCATTTGCCATCTTATTGTGTGAGCATGTTGGTGCATATTTTACTCATTCAAGAACATCCAATTGTTGTTTTGATTGTTTGGTCTCTTTTCTTGTTGCCAAGTGGATGGACAAGAATGCCTAAGAACCTTCTTTAGCTATCTATGCTTTTATCGTCTCAAACTCTATTCATGCTAGATCACAAAATTTGATCAAGTCAGATTCGAACCACTCTATGTGAGGAGCACTCGGAGTCCCCGATTCGTCATAGACTTAAACCTCCAAAACCTCTTTGTGACTCTCGGTCTGACCGATTCCTCCATTTCGGTCCTACCAAGATCACTAAGTTGATCTGAGTTTTCAATCTCGGTGCAACCGATTTGAACTTTTCGGTCATACCGAGTTGCTGTAACTGTACATAGTTATGCATCTCGGTGCCACCGAGTTGTTCCACTCGGTCACACCGACAGGGTCGGGCTATATATAGCCACGGGCAAAACTTTTGGAAATTTCTCCGAAACCCTTCACCCGCGCAATAGCTTGCTCTACCGTCGAAGGTCTCCGGATCGTCTCCTCGTCGCCAGCAGCCTCCTGTCGCTGGTCTTCGCCGCTGTCAACGGAATTCGCCCCCACCGTTCTCGCCGTAGCGAGTCCACCGCCAAGTTAGGGTATGGACTCAATCTTTGTGCTATCCACGTCTGATTCCAAGCACATTGTACTCTTAATGAATCTTGCCACGATTGAAACACTTCTATCCAGTCAAAGTAGTCTTTAGATTAGATGAGATTCAAATTTTTAGAGTTAGGTTTCCGCCGAAACCATCTCGGACCCACCGAGTTGAAAAACTCGGTCTCACCGATTTGGCTTATGCCATTGCACTAGTGACTCTCGGTCTGACCGAGAATTACTAATCGGTGCGACCAATTTGAGGATTCTATGAAACTCTAGCAGTCTCGGTGCCACCGAACTGTGGCTCGGTCCAACCGAGATCATCAGTTTAGGTTCCAAAACTGCTTCGGTATCACCGAGTTTGAAAATCGGTTGATCCGAAATGCTTTCTGTGGAAAACTAAAACTGAACTTTTGAATCATTCTTTTGCAAAAATCTCTGCATTTTGTGATGCTCATCTTTTCTATCTCATCTATAACTCTTCACAGGGTCAGTAGTCAGCTTTTTGCAGCATGTCAGACCAGAGTGATAGTCAGAACAGGTCAGAAGAGCAGATGGACTTGAGTGAGGGCACTAGTCCCTCAACTACAGATGAAGGGAGCAAAAGCACTCCAAGCAATTTGCCTAAGGCTGCTACTAGGCAAAGGAGGAAGAGAACTTCATGATGGGGAACATAATAATTTCAAAAAAATTCCTACGCACACGCAAGATCATGGTGATGGCATAGCAACGAGAGAGGAGAGTATTGTCCACGTACCCTCATAGACCGTAAGCGGAAGCGTTATGACAACGTGGTTGATGTAGTCGTACGTCTTCACGATCCGACCGATCCAAGTACCGAACGTACGACACCTCCGAGTTCAGCACACGCTCAGCTCGATGGCGATCCCGGACTCCGATCCAAAGAAAGTGTCGGGATGAGTTCCACAAGACGACGGCGTGGTGAAGATGATGATGTTCTACCGGCGCAGGGCTTCGCCTAAACTCCACGACGATATGACCGAGGTGGAATATGGTGGAGGGGGCACCGCACACAGCTAAGGAACGATCCGTAGATCAACTTGTGTGTCATGGGGTGCCCCCTGCCCCCGTATATAAAGGAGGGAGGGGGAGGTGCGACCGGCCAAGGAGGGCGCGCCAAGGTGGAGTCCTACTCCCACCGGGAGTAGGATTCCCCCCTTCCAAGTAGTAGGAGTAGGAGTCAAGGAAAGGGGGAAGAGAAGAGAAGAAAGGAGGGGGCGCAGCCCCTCCCCCTAGTCCAATTCGGACTAGGCCTTGGGGGGCGCCCAGCCTCTCCTCTCTCTTTCCCCTAAAGCCCAATAAGGCCCGTATACTCCGCGGCGAATTCCCGTAACTCTCCGGTACTCCGAAAAATACCCGAATCACTTGGAACCTTTCCGAACTCCGAATATAGTCGTCCAATATATCGATCTTTACGTCTCGACTATTTCGAGGCTCCTCGTCATGTCCCCGATCTCATCCGGGACTCCGAACTCCTTCGGTACATCAAAACTCATAAACTCATAATATAACTGTCATCGAAACCTTATACGTGCGGACCCTACGGGTTCGAGAACAATGCAGACATGACCTAGACCGGTCAATAACCAATAGAGGAACCTGGATGCTCATATTGGCTCCTACGTATTCTACGAAGATCCTTATCGGTCAAACCGCATAACAACATACGTTGTTCCCTTTGTCATCGGTATGTTACTTGCCCGAGATTCGATCATCGGTATCTCAATACCTAGTTCAATCTTGTTACCGGCAAGTCTCTTTACTCGTTACATAATGCGTCATCCCGCAACTAACTCATTAGTCACATTGCTTGCAAGGCTTATAGTGATGTCCATTACCGAGAGGGCCCAGAGATACCTCTCCGACAATCGGAGTGACAAAACCTAATCTCGAAATACGCCAACCCAACATGTACCTTTGGAGACACTTGTAGTACTCCTTTATAATCACCCGATTCACGTTGTGACGTTTGGTAGCACCAAAGTGTTCCTCCGTAAACGGGAGTTGCATAATCTCATAGTTACAGGAACATGTATAAGTCATGAAGAAAGCAATAGAAACATACTAAACGATCAAGTGCTAGGCTAACGGAATGGGTCATGTCAATCACATCATTCTTCTAATGATGTGATCCCGTTAATCAAATAACAACTCATGTCTATGGTTAGGAAACTTAACCATCTTTGATTAACAAGCTAGTCAAGTAGAGGCATACTAGTGACACTATGTTTGTCTATGTATTCACACATGTATTATGTTTCCGGTTAATACTTTTCTAGCATGAATAATAAATATTTATCATGAAATAAGGAAATAAATAATAACTTTATTATTGCCTCTAGGGCATATTTCCTTCAGTCTCCCACTTGCACTAGAGTCAATAATGTAGTTCACATCGCCATGTGAATTAACACGAATATTCATATCTGTATATGATTAACACCCATAGTTCACATCGTCATGTGACAAACACCCAAAGGGTTTACTAGAGTCAATAATCTAGTTCACATCGCTATGTGATTAACACCCAAAGAGTACTAAGGTGTGATCATGTTTTGCTCGTGAGAGAAGCTTAGTCAACGGTCTGCATCACATTCGAGCCGTATGTATTTTGCAAATATTCTATGTCTACAATGCTTTGCACGGAGCTACTCTAGCTAATTGCTCCCACTTTCAATATGTATCCAGATTGAGACTTAGAGTCATCTGGATCGGTGTAAAAGCTTGTATCCTTGTAACTTTTATGACGAGCTCTTTTATCACTTCCATTATCGAGAAATATCTCCTTAGTCCTCACTAAGGATATTCTTGACCAATGCCCAGTGATCTACTCCTAGATCACTATTGTACTCCCTTGCCCAATTCAGTGCAAGGTATACAATAGGTCTGGTAAATAGCATAGCATACTTTATAGAACCTATGACTGAGGCATAGGGAATGACTTTCATTCTCTTTTCTATTTTCTGCCGTGGTCGGGATTTGAGTCTTACTCAATTTCACACCTTTGCAACACAGGCAAGAACTCTTTCTTTGACTGTTCCATTTTGAACTACTTCAAAAACTTGTCAAGGTATGTGCTCATTGAAAATCTTATCAAGCGTCTTGATCTATCTCAATAGATCTTGATGCTCAATACGTAAGTAGCTTTACTGAGGTCTTTCTTTTAAAGAACTCCTTTCAAACACTCCTTTATGCTTTGCAGAATAATTCTACATTATTTCCAATCAACAATATGTCATTCACATATACTTATCAGAAATGCTGTAGTGCTCCCACTCACTTTCTTGTAAATACAGGCTTCACCGTAAGTCTGTACAAAACTATATGCTTTGATCAACTTATCAAAACGTATATTCCAACTCTGAGATGCTTGCACCAGTCCATAGATGGATCGCTGGAGCTTGCACATTTTATTAGCACCTTTAGGATTGACAAAACCTTCTGGTTGCATCATATACAACTCTTCTTTAAGAAAACTATTTAAGGAATGCAGTTTTGACATCCATTTGCCAGATTTCATAAAATGTGGCAATTGCTAACATGATTCGGACAGACTTGAGCATCGCTACAGTTGAGAAAATCTCATTGTAGTCAACACCTTGAACTTGTCAAAAACCTTTTTGCGACAAGTCGAGCTTTGTAGATAGTAACACTACTATCAACGTCCATCTTCCTCTTGAAGATCCATTTATTTTCTATGGTTTGCCGATCATCGGGCAAGTCCACTAAAGTCCACACTTTGTTCTCATACTTGGATCCCGTCTCAGATTTCATGGCCTCAAGCCATTTCGCGGAATCTGGGCTCATCATCGCTTCCTCATAGTTCGTAGGTTTACCATGGTCTAGTAACATGACTTCCAGAATAGGATTACCGTACCACTCTGGTGTGGATCTTACTCTGGAAGTCCTACGAGGTTTGGTAGTAACTTGATCTGAAGTTTCATGATCATCATCATTAGCTTCCTCACTAATTGGTGTAGGAATCACTGGAACTGATTTCAGTGATGAACTATTTTTCCAATTCGGGAGAAGGTACAGTTACCTCATCAAGTTCTACTTTCCTCCCAATCACTTCTTTTGAGAGAAACTTCTTCTCTAGAAAGGATCCATTCTTGGCAACGAATGTTTTGCCTTCAGATCTGTGATAGAAGGTGTACCCAACAGTTTCCTTTGGGTATTCTATGAAGACGCACTTCTCCGATTTGGGTTTGAGCTTATCAGGATGAAACTTTTTCACATAAGCATCGTAGCCCCAAACTTTAAGAAATGACAACCTGGGTTTCTTGCTAAACCACAGTTCATATAGTGTCGTCTCAATGGATTTAGATGGTGCCCTTTTAACGTGAATGCAGCTGTCTCTAATGCATAACCCCAAAAATATAATGGTAAATCAATAAGAGACATCATAGATCGCACCATATCCAATAAAGTGCGGTTACGACGTTCGGACACACCATAACATTGTGGTGTTCCAGGTGGCGTGAGTTGTGAAACTATTCCACATTGTTTTAATTGAAGACCAAACTCGCAACTCAAATATTCGTCTCCGCGATCAGATCGCAGAAACTTTATTTTCTTGTTACGATGATTTTTCCACTTCACTCTGAAATTCTTTGAACCTTTCTATTATTTCAGACTTATGTTTCTCAAGTAGATATACCCATATCTGCTCAAATCATCTTGTGAAGGTCAGAAAATAACGATACTTGCCACGAGCACCAACACTCATTGGATCGCATACATCGGTATGTATTATATCCAATAAGTCAGTAGCTTGTTCCATTGTTCCGGAGAACGGAGTTTTAGTCATCTTGCCCAAAAAGCACGGTTCGCAAGCATCAAATGATTCATAACCAAGTGATTCCAAAAATCCATCTTTATGGAGTTTCTTCACGCGCTTTACACGATATGACCCAAACGGCGATTACACAAATAAGTTGCACTATCATTATTAACTTTTCATCTTTTGGCATCAATATTATGAATATGTGTATCACTACGATCGAGATCCAACAAACTATGTTCATTGGGTGTATGACCATCGAAGGTCTTATTCATGTAAACAGAATAACAATTTATTCTCTAACTTTAAATGAATAATCGTATGGCAATAAACATGATCAAATCATATTCATGCTCAACGCAAACGCCAAATAACATTTATTTAGGTTTAACACTAATCCCGAAAGTATAGGGAGTGTGCGATGATGATCATATCAATCTTGGAACTACTTCCAACACTCATCGTCACTTCACCCTTCAACTAGTCTCTGCTTATTCGTAACTCTGTTTGAGTTACTAATCTTAGCAACCGAACAAGTATCAAATACTCAAGAGCTACTATAAACACTAGTAAGGCACACATCAATAACCTGTATATCAAACATACCCTTGTTCACTTTGCCATCCTTCTTATCCACCAAATATTCAGGGCATTTCCGCTTCCAGTGACCATTCCCTTTGCAGTGTAAGCACTCAGTTTCAGGCTTTGGTCCATGTTTGGTCTTCTTCACGGGAGTGACAACTCGCTTGTCATTCTACTTGAAGTTCCCTTTCATTCCCTTTGCCCTTTTCTTGAAACTAGTGGTCTTGTCAATCATCAACACTTGATGCTATTTCTTGATTTCTACCTTCGTCGATTTCAACATCACGAAGAGCTTGGGAATCGTTTTCGTCATCCCTTGCATATTATAGTTCATCACGAAGTTCTAGTAACTTGGTGATGGTGACTAGAGAATTCTGTCAATCACTATCTTATCTGGAAGATTAACTCCCACTTGTTTCAAGCGATTGAAGTACCCAGACAATCTGAGGACATGCTCACTAGTTGAGCAATTCTCCTCCATCTTTTAGCTATAGAACTTGTTGGAGACTTCGTATCTATCAACTCGGGTATTTTCTTAAAATATTAACTTCAATTTCTAGAACATCCTTTATGGTCCATGACATTCAAAACATCTTTGAAGTCCCTATTCTAAAGCCGTTAAGCATGGTGCACTAAACTATCAAGTAGTCATCATATTGAGCTAGCCAAACGTTCATAACATCTGCATTTGCTCCTGCAATAGGTTTATGACCTAGCGGTGCATCAAGGACATAATTCTTCTGTGCAGCAATGAGGATAAACCTCAGATCACGGATCCAATCCGCATCATTGCTACTAACATCTTTCAACACAGTTTTCTCTAGGAACATATCAAAATAAACATATGAAAGCAACAACGCGAGCTATTGATCTATAACATAATTTGCAAAATACTACCAGGACTAAGTTCATGATAAATTTAAGTTCAATTAATCATATTACTAAAGAACTCCCACTTAGATAGACATCCCTCTAATCCTCTAAGTGATTACGTGATCCATATCAACTACACCATGTCCGATCATCACGTGAGATGGAGTAGTTTCAACGGTGAACATCAATATGTTGATCATATCTACTATATGATTCACACTCGACCTTTCGGTCTCCGTGTTCCGAGGCCATATCTGTTATATGCTAGGCTTGTCAAGCTTAACCTGAGTATTCCGCGTGTGCAACTGTTTTGCACCCGTTGTATTTGAACGTAGAGCCTATCACACCCGATCATCACGTGGTGTCTCAGGACGAAGAACTTTCACAACGGTGCATACTCAGGGAGAACACTTCTTGATAATTTTTAGTGAGAGATCATCTTAAAATGCTACCATCAATCAAAGCAAGATAAGATGCATAATGGATAAACATCACATGCAATCAATATAAGCGATATTATATGGCCATCATCATCTTGTGCTTGTGATCTCCATCTCCGAAGCACCGTTGTGATCACCATCGTCACCGGCGCGACATCTTGATCTCCATCGTAGCATCGTTGTCGTTACGCCATCTATTGCTTCTACGACTATCGCTACCGCTTAGTGATAAAGTAAAGCAATTATAGGGCGTTTGCATTTCATACAATAAAGCGACAACCATATGGCTCTCGCCAATTGCCGATAACCGGTTACAAAACATGATCATCTCATACAATAAAATATAGCATCACTTCTTGACCATATCACATCACAACATGCCCTGCAAAAACAAGTTAGACGTCCTCTACTTTGTTGTTGCAAATTTTATGTGGCTGCTACGGGCTGAGCAAGAACCGTTCTTACCTACGCATCAAAACCACAGCGATAGTTCGTCAAGTTAGTGCTGTTTTAACCTTCGCAAGGATCGGGCGTAGCCACACTCAGTTCAACTAAAGTTGGAGAAACAGACACCGCTAGTCACCGTGTGCAAAGCACGGCGGTAAAACCAGTCTCGCGTAAGCGTACGCGTAATGTCGGTCCGGGCCGCTTCATCCAACAATACCGTCGAACCAAAGTATGACATGCTGGTAAGCAGTATGACTTGTATCGCCCATAACTCACTTGTGTTCTACTCGTGCATATAACATCAACGCATAAAACCTAGGCTCGGATACCAGTGATAGGGAACGTAGTAATTTCAAAAAAATTCCTACGCACACGCAAGATCATGGTGATGGCATAGCAACGAGAGAGGAGAGTATTGTCCACGTACCCTCGTAGACCATAAGCGGAAGTTTTATGACAACGCGGTTGATGTAGTCGTACGTCTTCACGATCCGACCGATCCAAGTACCGAACGTACGACACCTCCGAGTTCAGCACACATTCAGCTCGATGACGATCCCCGGACTCCGATCCAGCAAAGTGTCGGGATGAGTTCCACAAGACGACGGCGTGGTGGACGATGATGATGTTCTACGGCGCAGGCTTCGCCTAAACTCCGCGATGATATGACCGAGGTGGAATATGGTGGAGGGGGGCACCGCACACGGCTAAGGAACGATCCGTAGATCAACTTGTGTGTCATGGGGTGCCCCCTGCCCCCGTATATAAAGGAGGGAGGGGGGAGGTGCGGCCGGCCAAGGAGGGCGTGCCAAGGAGGAGTCCTACTCCCATCGGGAGTAGGATCCCCCCCCTTCCAAGTAGTAGGAGTAGGAGTCAAGGAAAGGGGGAAGAGAAGAGAAGGAAGGAGGGGGCGCAACCCCTCCCCCTAGTCCAATTCGGACTAGGCCTTGGGGGGCGCCCAGCCTCTCCTCTCTCTTTCCCCTAAAGCCCAATAAGGCCCATATACTCCCGGCGAATTCCCGTAACTCTTCGGTACTCCGAAAAATACCTGAATCACTCAGAACCTTTCCGAACTCCGAATATAGTCGTCCAATATATCGATCTTTATGTCTCGACCATTTCGAGACTCCTCGTCATGTCCCCGATCTCATCCGGGACTCCGAACTCCTTCGTACATCAAAACTCATAAACTCATAATATAAGCATCGCCGAAACCTTAAGCGTGCGGACCCTACGGGTTCGAGAACAATGCAGACATGACCTAGAACTATTTCCGGTCAATAACCAATAGCGGAACCTGGATGCTCATATTGGCTCCTACATATTCTACGCAGATCTTTATCGGTCAAACCGCATAACAACATACGTTGTTCCCTTTGTCATCGGTATGTTACTTGCCCGAGATTCGATCGTCGGCATCTAAATAGCTAGTTCAATCTCATTACCGGCAAGTCTCTTTACTCGTTACGTAATGCATCATCCTGCAACTAACTCATTAGTCACATTGCTTGCAAGGCTTATAGTAGTACTCCTTTATAATCACCCAGTTATGTTGTGACGTTTGGTAGCACCCAAAGTGTTCCTCCGGTAAACGGGAGTTGCATAATCTCATAGTTACAAGAACATGTATAAGTCATGAAGAAAGCAATAGCAACATACTAAACGATCAAGTGCTAGGCTAACGGAATGGGTCATGTCAATCACATCATTCTCCTAATGATGTGATCCCGTTAATCAAATAACAACTCATGTATATGGTTAGGAAACTTAACCATCTTTGATTAACGAGCTAGTCAAGTAGAGGCATACTAGTGACACTATGTTTGTCTATGTATTCACACATGTATTATGTTTCCGGTTAATACAATTCTAGCATGAATAATAAAAATTTATCATCAAATAAGGAAATAAATAATAACTTTATTATTGCCTCTAGGGCATATTTCCTTCACTTCAGACTCAGAAGATGAAGATTATAAAGCTGAGGAAGATGAGGCCACTTCCAAGAAAGTGGTGCTCAAGAAGGAATATGGCTCTGCACATAGCACAAAGCCAGGTGTGAAGAAGAAAGTTCCTGCCAAGAGGACACCAATGCCAAAGGCCAGAAAGTACACTCAAGTGCCAGCCCAGACAGAGCCCAAAGAGGCACCTGAGAAGAAAGTCACTTCTTCCAAACCTCAGAAAGTCCCCACTGGTGAGACTATGAAGTTCACAATTGAATCAGAGGATGAAGGTGGTCAGGACAAGAAGAAGAAGAGAGCAAGAACCACAACTGCCAAGGTCCTTGGAAAGCCCTCCATGAGAAGAGATTCTGAAGAAGAGGAAGAGGTTGCTGCACTAGCACCTAAGGCACCCAAGCTTATGGGAGATGCAATCAGATCAGGGGCTGCAACATCTAAGCCCAAGGAAGCACCCAAAGCTGCCTCTAAGGCCAAGCAAGTTCCAAAGAGGAATACTAGGAGTATTCCAGCTGCTGAGAAGAACAAGGCCCCAGTGCCAAATGTTGCTGAAGAAGAGGATGAAGAAGGACAGGTCCTAAGAAAGCTCAAGCCCAAGATACCAGACCACAATGATGCTCATCTTGTGGCTGAGGACATGAGGATCAGGAAAGATTCAGGGCTGAGACTGTGGAGGATGGAAGATCCATATGCATCAAGAAGAAGAACTGTTGTTGACTACAGGTTCCACACAAAGGAACAACAGGACTTCTATGAAACAATTCTATTGGACAAGAAGCCTATAGTTTGTGACATGAGGTGGGTCGACTAGACCTACATCAAAGACAATGAAGAGCACTATCCTAGAGTGCAAGAAAGCTTTGTTGCTTGTGGAGTTGCTGATTTCGTTGGACAGAAGTTCACCCACTGGAATGATGAACTTATCATGCAATTCTACTCCACAGCACACTTTTACCCAGATGGAAGAATTGTTTGGATGTCTGAAGGTACAAGGTACCAATCCACTGTCGAAGAATGGGCAAGTCTAATAAATGCCCCCAAGGAAAATGAGGATGACCTGGATATCTATGCAAAGAAGAAGATGGGTCACAATTCCATGGCTCACATGTACAAGGAAATTCCAGACAAGGCAGTAGAGACTCACAAGTTTGGATCAGTTCACTTTCTGCTGTTAGGGTTGCCAATCATTAATTGGATTCTGAGGCATACTTTGTTGCCCAAGTCTGGTGACCATAACATGATCAGAGGGCATGCCATCAACATGTTGCATGTGTTTGATGTGCCACAAAAGTTCAAAGTCATGAGCCCGATGATTGAAAAAATTAAGAGGACTGCAGCAGATCAGAAGAGGAGTTGTGGATATGCACCTCAGATTCAGGAATTGATCAACTCAAAGATGGGCACAGGAAAATATCAGTTGGATAAGGAACACTTTCCACTTTATCTAGACTTTGAGGACAATGAGGTTGTCATGAATGAGAATGATCCACAATCAGTTCAAGCTCAGGAGAAGAAGGAGAAGGCAAAGAAGGAGAAGGCTGCCAAGATGCCAACTCAAGAGGAGGCATCTGAATATTTCTTGAAAACCAAACAGGAGCAGCTTGGTTACTTGATAGCATCTACACTGAGGATTGAGAAGGGACTGGCCACCCTCACTCAGAATCAGGAGAGCCTTGAGAAAATCATGGAACTCAAATTCCATGACCTTGATGTCAAAGTAACTGAGATTCAGTCGGTTGTAGAGCAGCTGCAGGAGGACTTGCAGGAGAAGCAGGGCAAGACTACAACTAATGTGTTTGCCAGAGTGCCCAGAGCCCAGAGGTCCGTTGTAGTGCCAGCGATAGACACTAGAGTAACAACTTCAGCACCAGCTACAACCCCTTCAGTTCCAGTGCAACTAGCTCCAGCATCCACTCCAGCACCCTCTACTTCAACTGAAGCCTTCGTCCAAGGAGTTATCAGGACACCTCCACCAGAAGATCAAGCCTGAGAGTCGATCTAGCACTATGCATTTTCTATGAACTTTTTGGTAACTTGTTGCCAAAGGGGCAGAAAAATGTATAGATCATAGGGCTTCGATAGAGAGAGTGTTGCTTTTGTTCTCTCTTGCTTTTATTTGGTGGTTTTAAACTTTGTTTGCTTTTGGTTGAGATACTATGCTTGTGAGACATTGATGATCATGTGTTTGATCATAAGCTACACTTATGCATGCTTGATATTATCCTATCTATCTTATGTGATCATTCACAATGCTTGGTGATGAGTGCATGTATTCAATACTTATTATTTTGAGCGTTCCACCAAGATGTATGTGACATGGAAGAGCAACCCATGAGCCTAATTCATTGTGCATTTGCAGTCCAAAGCAAATCTTAAACTATGCACAAATTTAGGGGGAGCTCTTGCTTATCACATACTTCTCAAAGCGACGATGTTATTCAATCTTATTATCATTTGTCGAAGCTTTGATCTATATGTTGTCATCAATTACCAAAAAGGGGGAGATTGAAAGTGCAACTATCCCTAGGTGGTTTTGGTAATTCATAACAACATATAGCTCACTGAGCTAATGCTATTCCAAGACTGTTATTTCAGGGAAGCTCAATGAATGGCATGGCATGGATGATGAAAGTGGATCCCTCAAAATACTAAGGAAAAAGGATTGGCTCAAGCTCAAAAGCTCAAGACTCTTCATTTTATATTTTAGTGATCCAAGATCACATTGAGTCTATAGGAAAAGCCAATACTATCAAGGAGGGATGAGGTGTTGCTTAATGAGCCTCTTGCTTCATGTGCTTAGTGATATGCTCCAAAACCCTCAACTACTTTCCCACATCCAAAAATGACCTACACCCAAAGCCAAAATCGGTCACACCGATTCTTCCTATCCGGCGCCACCGATTCCAAAAGTCATAGCCACTGCCACAAATCCTAAGCAAATCGGTCTTACCGATAGGGATCTCGGTCTCACCGAGATGGGGTTGTAATCTCTCTTTTTCCCTTCGTAACGTTTCGGTCTAACCAAAGTGAGCGATCGGTCCCACCGAGATTGCAATGTAAACTCTCTGTTTCCTTTTTGTAACATTTTGATCTCACTGAAAAGAGCAAATCGGTCCCACCGAGTTTACCTGACCAACTCTCTCGAAAGCTTATTACCAAATCGGTCTCACCGAGTTTGTGTAATCGGTCTTACCGAGATTACGTTATGCCCTAACCCTAACCGAATCGGTCTCACCGAGATGCATGTCAGTCCCACCGAAAACCCTAACGGTCACTAGGTTTACTAAATCGGTCTGACCGAGTTTAACAATTCGGTCCCACCGAGTTTGGTAAATTGTGTGTAACAGTTAGATTTTGTGTGGAGGCTATATATACCCCTCCACCTCCTCTTCATTTGTGGAGAGAGCCATCAGAACGAACCTACACTTCCAACTTACCATTTCTGAGAGAGAACTACCTACTCATGTGTTGAGAGCAAGATACTCCATTCCTACCATATGAATCTTGATCTATAGCCTTCCCCAAGTTGCTTTCCACTCAAATCTTCTTTCCACCAGATCCAAAACCTATGAGAGAGAGTTGAGTGTTGGGGAGACTATCATTTGAAGCACAAGAGCAAGGAGTTCATCATCAACGCACCATTTGTTACTTCTTGGAGAGTGGTGTCTCCTAGATTGGCTAGGTGTCACTTGGGAGCCTCCGACAATATTGTGGAGTTGAACCAAGGAGTTTGTAAGGGCAAGGAGATCGCCTACTTCGTGAAGATCTACCGCTAGTGAGGCAAGTCCTTCGTGGGCGACGACCATGTTGGGATAGACAAGGTTGCTTCTTCGTGGACCCTTCGTGGGTGGAGCCCTCCTCGACTCACAAGAACTGTTACCCTTCGTGGGTTGAAGTCTCCATCAACGTGGATGTACGATAGCACCACCTATCGGAACCACGCCAAAAACATCCGTGTCTCCAATTGCGTTTGAATCCTCCAAACCCTTCCCTTTACTTTCTTGCAAGTTGTATGCTTTACTTTCCGCTGCCTATATACTCTTTGCATGCTTGCTTGAATAGTGTGATGATTGCTTGACTTGTCCTAAAATAGTTAAAATCTGCCAAACTCTAAAATTGGGAAAAGTTTAAGTTTTTATTGGTCAAGTAGTCTAATCACCCCCCCTCTAGACATACTTCAAGGTCCTACAATGCGACACAGAATGTCCACCTAATGCGGCTCTATGGCGGCAACGTTGCCTTCCTTTCTCACCTTTCGGCGGCTGCTGGAGCGCTAAAGGGGACCTCCTGATCATGGTGCCTCGGGGGCTCTTACTGGACCTCGGGCCGCTCACCTCCTGGCCTTGACCACGACATCGCGACCTAGCATACTAGCGAAGGCTGAAGCCTGCCTGGGGACCGGGACCTGTCAGCGTAGAGCACCAAGTCACCGCGAGGCTAGAAAGGGGGAACCAAGCCGCGATAGGACGAGCATTTGCACCGCTTTGTAATAAGGATAATATCAACAATAGACATCACGGACCCTTTACATGCCCCCACGGGGTGTTTTCTCGATTCCTCGCAGGGAACAAAAGGCGCGAATCCTAAGGAGCCCTAACTACACACGCCTCCATGGCCGATGCCATCATCAATAGTGGGCCACGGGAGGCTGGCGCCAAACCCATCCAGATCAGCCGCGCCGGCGGCCTGACGCAGCTGCCTTGCTCCGGGCACGACGTGAGCTCGGGGGCACGTAGCTGTCATCACTCGTCTCCGGAGTCGCGAAGAGCTTGGGAGAGTCGCTGGACTCCCAAGCATCGCCGCTGCTGCCAGAGGAGCCGTTGGGGAAGTGGGTGGCAGGCCTAGCCCTTGCCACGTTGATGTCCTAGCTGCCTCCTCTGGGGCAGAACTCTAGCCGGTGGCCTTCTGCGTCGAAGACCTTGAAGAGCATCAAGGAGGCGCCATCGTATTCGAAATGAATCATGAGGGCACCCCCTGTTCGGCAGACCCGGGCGATCTCGCCCCAGCCCCGGGTCATGAAGACCTTGCCCGGAGCAACGACTTCAACCTCCGCTCCGGTTGCCGGGGCACCGCAGTCGGCATGCTGCAACCAAAGCTCGAGGGACCCCCTCAGTGGCATCTCAAAGCCGAAAAATGGAGGGAAGCGGATCCAGGTTCTTGGAGGCATCGCGGCGTGGAACACGAGCTCGCGAGAGGAGTCCACGTCATGAACTCCAGGGGCGACGGCGCGCACCGCCATGGCTCATCGACCTCGCCTGTGGTGCGGGCGGCGTCGCTCGTTGTCTTCTTCTCCAAGGCCCTCGGCCCGGGCGTACAAGGGTAGCGGAAACCCAGGAGGCGGCCACTCGTACCAAGGCCTCGTCATCACTGGCCTCGCAACATCATTGCGGTGGCCAGGGACCGGTCGTTTCTTCGGCGGGAGCGGGTCAGGCCCCTCCCGGGGGGCATTTCCTTTCTCTTCGGCTAAGAACCGGCGGATCGGTGCCATTGGCGTCGAGAATGGAGGTGGAGCAAGGAGAAGCGAGTAGAGCAAGAAGAGATGGGCAACGGGGGCTCATGCCTCTCCATACTTAAAGTCCAGAGGAGGCCAACCATCGGCCTCCACGATCACAGGTAATGATGACTCTTTTTGCATGTAGCAGGGACTCGTCAAATTGGGCAGTTGCCGAGGCAGCGTGGGGAAGCGGAGACGCCCACGTCCAATCAACCGCCACGCGGCGACCAAGGTCAGCAGCTATTAGGGCCCAAGGCGCTCAAGACTTGCCTTTGGCTTCGCTGCTAAGCCAAGTCCGAGCGCACCTTGGGCCCGGGGGCTACTGTCGGCATTCTGGGAACGAGGGTCCCCAGACTTGCCTGCCTGCGGCCTACGGTATGGCTCAGCGGTGGCCCAGTATGGCCCGTCTTCATCAACCCAAGTTCAAGACCCTCGCTAGGGGCCAAGCCTCGTGGGGCGGACTGCATAAGGCTTCCTCAGGGGCGGCCGCACCAGGCAGGCTCGCGAGGAGGCGGAGAGATCAAGGCAAGAAGTACCTCACGAGGTGCTCGTGACGCAAGCCATGATGATCAAGACCAGGCGGGCGCCAGGCGGGTGCCAACCTGCGCGGTGTCCTCGTTTCCTCTTTGTTGCAAAGGGGGCAAGCGCAGGCGCGGAGTACCGAGGCATCAAGCAAAGGTTTCCATATTGGTGCAATGAGACCAAGACCAGCAGAGCGGCAGGACGGAGGTCACCGTGGAGCCCAAGACGGCGTCATCACCAGTGCCTTTGGCAGTCAAAGACCACCTTTAGTCATGATAGCTTGTACTAGCTATCCCCTTTCAAAATGGCATTGTTGGCTCACTTCCTGCTCAATATTTGGGAAGAGGACCAGGGCCTCTCTCTCTATATATATAGGGCTAGCCACCACAGTAGAGAGAGAGGTTGATCCGCATACCACCACCACAAGAACACCCCTTGCAAGGTTGTTCTTCCTCTGTACTGTTCATCATCAGCCCCAGAGGCAATCCACCACACCACACACAGGAGTAGGGTGTTACACCACAACGGTGGCCCGAGCCTGTATAAATCTTTTGTCCCTTGTGTTGTTCATCGTGCTAGCTTAGATTCGCGGCGAGGTTTTGGGGCGTGAATCAGTAGGGAGAAGATCTTCGTGCACACCCTAGAGTTCGAACCTTAAGGGTTTTGCCGGAACCCGATATCCAACACTCTTGTTGCCCTTAAGCAGTCATGGAGGAAGGTAGTCGAGAACATCTATTGCCCTCCTCCCCATCCAGAGGACAACACTCACAGCAAAGACCCCGGATTCTACGAGGATCCGAATATATTTGTGGATTTCAAAGATGGAGTCTATTACCAGGCGAGCCTTTGCGGCTCGGAAGTAGCCATTATGGCCAACTACCCCGAGCTATACCCTTTCGTGAAGGTAAGTGTTCGGAAATCATTTTTAAAAGAGAGTATCTACGCTCACATCTCATCCACAGTACTGAACCTCGTTTTACAGGATCGGCGCTCAGCGAGCTGCACCCAAGGATGGGCGACAAAAAGAAAGACAGTGCATTCACATGGCGAGCGTGTGAAATGAAAGGACACCGGGAGCATCACTGAGCCTCCTTCGTCCCCAAAGAGGTATATTCTGCACTTCAAGCCTGGGTACCAAGCCGAATTATCATTTTGCCCTTCCTTTAATAATCTTAGGAGAGGTACATGGTGAACCGTGCCAAAGATCTCGGCCAGCCGAGCCGCGGCCAATCTAACGCCGGACTTGACAACTAGGACAGGGGCTAATACGGGGGTGCTGCCGACTCATCCACCTCAAGAGGATTCGGATGACGTATCCGTCACCAATTCCAAAGTGGAGAGCGCGATGAATCACCGATTCTTAAAGGAGACCCTGCGTGCCCCGGCCTTCTCCGAGCAGGAATTTGCCGCCCTCAGCACTATGGATGCATATATCTGAGCTGCCCGGGAAGGGCTTATTGGAGTTACTCGCCTGTTCGTGAAGGATATACAGGTGAGAATTTGATAGGTATGTACCAGTAGCCCCTGTGACTTAAAGCGGCTAGGAATAACCGATATGAGGATTGTTTGAACCGCATGTTCTTAAGGAGAAGAACGGCGCACTGTCCCAGGAGCTCAAAGCAAACCAGACACAGTTAAATGCTGTTGTCGCCGAGCTTGAAGAGATGAAGCGCGCTCCGATGACCGGAGGCAAAAAGAAGAAACTGGAGGAGGAAGTGAAGAAGCAAGCCGAAGAGATAAAGATCTTAAAGGTTCAACTCTCGGATGCGCAGAAGGAAAATCAGAAGTTAAAGGGCGGCATATTCAGTATGACTCTTGAACCATCCAAAGGACTTTATCTGGTCCTATAATACGGAATGCAATAATGCTGTTCTTGTAGGTCTGTTAACCGTCCGTCGTGAAGAAGAAGTGTCTGGGTTCCAAGGCGACGTTCTAAAATAACTGTCGAAAGTGCACGAGCGGGCACGGAAAGCCATGAAGAGTATGGGCAAAGCCCTATGGCCATTCGATGCCCCCCGAAAGTATGGACGGGCTAGCAGACCTGTTCAAGGGTGCTCGGCATCGCTTCCAATTATGGAAGACGTCCGCATGCCGGGAAGGTGCGCGAGAGGCATGGGCAATGGTGAAGACGCGCTACACTGGACTCAGTTCGAATCATATGGCCTGAGGTGGACCTCAGAGACCAGATGAAAAAAATTCCTGTAAGCTTGGTCTATGACCAAGTTATGATTGCGGCAAAGTATTCGCAAGAAGACTGCAAGCTAGGTAGTCTTATAGATGATGTAGAAAAAGAGTAGGAATTTGATTTGATGTAACAATATACTTTGTCATCAAACTTTTATCTCCAGCCGAACTTTTGTAAAAATTTGTCATCGCAGGCCTTCGGCTTTAACCTCCTAACCAAGAAGTTGGAGTGTTTCTAGATACTATAAGAAGTATTTAGTATGTCCAGAAACCAGGCAATCCGGCCGTATTGCTCAAATAGACGAAAATGTGTTCAGGGAGTTATTTTATATTAGTGCTTAACGTAAGAAACATCTTCCAAGGAAAATAGTTCTGTTATGGATTCCTTTCCTTGGGTTGGCATGCATAAGTATGCATGCCTAGGCTTGTACTGAAACTACTGACAGCCTATCCCGTATTCTCTGCAGACGCAAAATAGTCTGTCGTTTTTTGCCGAAATTATTCCCTTAAGAATGCTAGCTTTCATAAGGTACAGGTCCGGATAACCCGGTTGTAACAATCGCAGAGGTACTCCCTTTGCACCCTAGCCGAACAATCGGGAACGTAGGGTATAAGCACAGGAGTGAGGCAACCCAATTTCGCAAAAACTTAAGTCATAGAGGTGCATATAATGGCAAAAGGTGTATAAAACAATCGACATAGAAAATGTAAACTTTTAATAATAAGTTTCGTTAAAGAAGCCCCCAAGAATAGTGGGGTGTGTACATTTAAAGATGTGCACGCCTAATAGTGCGGTAGATCCGAACACTCCCTGGATATAAAAAGGAAAAAACAAAAAGGCGAGGAAGAAGGAAAATCCTAGTCAAAGTAAAATACAAAAATGTCGAACTATGCGTAGAATCTTCGGAGCCGCGTGATGTTCCATGGGTTTGGCTCAAGGCGATTATTCGCTGCATTGCGAAGGCGATAGGCTCCTCCTGTAAGGACTTCATCTATGATGAAAGGGCCCTCCCATTTTGGTTTGAGCTTGTCCTTTTTATTTTCCGGGAGGCATAAAACAAGTTCTCCAACATTGTACATTTTAGTTCGCACTTCTCTGCTTTGGTATCGCCTATCCCGTTGTTGATAGAATGCAGAACGAGCCTTTGCAACGTCGCGCTCCTCTTCAAGTCTGTCTAGGTCATCCTGCGGATCTAGTTCGGCTTCTCTCTCTTCGTACATGCGCACATGAG
The DNA here is from genome assembly GCA_021437245.1 of Aegilops speltoides. Taxonomy (NCBI): domain Eukaryota; kingdom Viridiplantae; phylum Streptophyta; class Magnoliopsida; order Poales; family Poaceae; genus Aegilops; species Aegilops speltoides. The sequence goes on along the minus strand of CM038144.1, from coordinate 316,414,685 downwards.
GTGAGTCATGAATAATATCACAGGGTAATACAGCCTCTGTGCCGTACACCATAAAGAAATGTGTTTATCTGATCATTCGATTGGGCGTGGTCCGCAACCCCCAGAGTACAGAATCGGGTTCCTCAACCCATTGCTTATCGGATTCTCATAAGGAGTGCACTAGTCTAGGCTTAATGCCGCTCATGATCAGACCATTGGCCCGTTCAACTTGGTCGTTTGTTTGAGGGTGGTATACGGATGCATAGTCGAGTTTAATGCCCAACTTAGCAAACCAGGTTTTCACCTCATCATCTGTAAAATTGGAGCCATTATCAGTGATGATACTGTGTGGGGCACCGTAATGATGCACCATGCCGAATATAAAGTCAATCACTAGCCCTGCTTTAGCTGTTTTTACTGGTTTGGCCTCTTCCATTTAGTGTATTTGTCGACCATCACTAGCAAATATTTCTTTTTGTGGCTACCCCCTTTAAGGGGGCTGACCATATCAAGCCCCCAGACCGCAAAGGGCCAGGTAATGGGGATTGTTCTTAGGGCAGTAGGAGGCATATGACCTTGATTGGCGAAAAGCTGACAGCCCACACAATGTTGGACAAGGGCCAGTGCGTCTGCCCAGGCCGTTGGCCAGAAAAAACCTGTCCTGAAAGCTTCGCTTACGAGTGCCCAAACTGCGGTATGATGACCTCCCAGACCAACATGTATTTTTGCCAAGAGTTGTCGTCCCACTTCTTCGAAGATGCACCTTTGAAGGACTCCGGTGGTGCTCTTTTTGTACAATTCACCCTCGTACACTTTAAAGGCTTTAGAGCGCTGAACTATGCAACAGGCTTCATTCTGATCGTCGGGAAGCTCCTGCCTATTAAGGTAGGCCAGGAAAGGTTCGGTCCAAGGAGCAATAACAACCATGATCTCATGAGCAGAGGGTGTTATCTCGGTATCCAATCCCCCGACGGTATCCGTCTTTTGTTCAGCTGCTGGAGGTGTGACCAGGTCTGTACTTGATTCACTGCTCTCACCCTGCCATACTACGGAAGGCTTGAAAAGTCTTTCCCCAAAGGTGTTGGGTGGGGCAGAGTTGCGCTTAGTGCCCATGCGAGCGAGGATGTCGGCTGCCTGGTTACTGTCCCGGGCGACGTGATGTAATTCAAGTCCCTCGAACCGAGCTGATATTTTTAATACAACATTCGGTATGCCATCATTTTTGAGTCCTTTGCATCGAACTCTCCATTGACCTGGGAAATTGCGAGGTTCAAATCGCCGCGCACCTCGAGAGTTGTATACCCATGGAGACAGCCATGTGAAGACCGTGTAGGAGCGCCTCGTATTCGGCTGCGTTGTTGGAATCCGTATACATTATTTGCAACACGTAGCGGACTGTGTCCCGGTGGGTGATGTCAAGATGACGCCAGCCCCCAGTCCGGCTAGCATTTTGGAACCGTCAAAGTACATAGTCCAGTTGGAGTATGAATTGTACTCTTTAGGGAGCTTGGCTTCCGTCCATTCGGCGACAAAGTCGGCCAGCACCTGAGATTTAATAGCCCGACGTAGCTTGTATGCTATTTCGAATGGCAAGAGTTCAATGGCCATTTGGCTATGCGTCCAGTGGCGTCCCTGTTGTTCATAATATCATTAAGTGGTACTTCTGATGCCACTATGACCAACACTCCTGAAAATAGTGTCATAGTTTTTGGGATGCCATGAAGACCGTATAGGCTATCTTTTGGTAGTGGAGGTATCGGGATTTGCATGGTGTAAGGACTTCCGATATATAATAGACTGGTTTTTGGGTGGGGAATTTATGTCCCTATTCCCCTCGTTCAATGACCAGTACGACACTGACCACCTGGTTGGTTGCCGAGATATACAACAACATAGGCTTGCCAATGCCTGGAGCAGCAAGAATTGGGTTGCTTGCGAGTAGCGCCTTGATTTCTTCCAATCCGGCTGTGGCGACATCCGTCCATTCAAAGTTATCAGTGCGTCTTAATAGCTTGTAGAGTGTTAATGCTTTTTCTCCTAATCTGGAGATGAAGCGGCTCAAGGCCGCGACGCACCCTGCTAGTTTCTGGACATGTTTTAACTCGGTTGGTATAGCCAATTGTGACAATGCTCTTATCTTAGCTAGGATTACTTCAATTCCTCTATGGGAAACAATGAACCCTGGCAATTTTCCGGCTGGAACGCCGAAGACACATTTCTCTGGATTGAGCCGTATGTCGTATGTCCGGAGGTTTTCGAAAGTGAGGCAAAGATCGTCGATTAGTGTTTCGACGTGTTTTGTCTTGATGACCACGTCGTCCACGTATGCTTTGACTGTTTTGCCAATTTGTTTTTCCAAGCATGTTTCAATCATACTTGGTAAGTGGCCCCGATGTATTTGAGTCCGAAGGGCATAGTGTTGAAGCAGGAAGGGCCATACGGGGTGATGAACATTGTTGCAGCCTGATCTGATTCCTTCATTGTAATCTGATGGTATCCGAAATAGGCATCTAGGAAACACACAATGAATTGTGTCCTGCAGTTGCATCGATGATCTGGTCGATGCGGGGCAACGGGAAAGGGTCTTTAGGGCAAGCCTTGTTGAGGTCTTTGAAGTCGACGCAAAGGCGCCTGGATTTTTCCTTCTTTGGTACCATAACCAAGTTGGCTAACCAATCTGGATGTTTGATTTCCTTGATGAACCCGTCTTCTAATAGTTTGGCTAATTCTTCTCCCATGGCTTGATGCTTGGGTTCGGAAAATCGATGCAGTGTCTGCTTCACGGGTTCGAACCCCTTAATTATGTTTAGGCTGTGTTCGGCCAGCCTGCGGGGGATGCCCAGCATATCTGAAGGATGCCAAGAAAAAATATCCCAATTGTCGTGCAAGAATGTACATAAAGCAACATCCACTGCCGGATCTAGCTATGCTTTGATAGACGCTGTCTTATTGGGGCCTGTTGGGTGCACTTGAAAATTTACTATTTCTTCTGCTAGCTTAAAAGAGGTGGATTTAGGTCTCTTGTCGAGGATCACATTGTCCTTGTCACCGTGGACCGTAGGGTGGTTAGTTCTTCGGCCGCTAGGGCTTCGGATAACGCTTCGAGGGCCAATGATGCGGATTTGTTTTCGGCGCGAAGTGCTTTGTCCGGGTCGCTTGAGATTGTGATGGTCCCGTTGGGTATGGGCATTTTGAGCCTCATATACCCGTAATGGGGTATAGCCTGGAAGCGCAAAAAGGCGTCCCGTCCAAGGATAGTGTGGTATCCACAGCTTAAGGGGCCGCATGAAAGAGCAACCCTTCGGATCTGTAGTTTTCGGGCATGCCGAACACCACATCCAATGTAATTCTCCCAGAGCATCGTGCTTCTCGACTGAGGATGATATCGTGAAAGGTGGTATTGCTTTGGTCGATGCGTGTTCTATCAATCTGCATTTTGTCAAGCGTATCTTCATAGATGAGGTTAAGCCCGATGCCGCCGTCCATGAGCACTTTAGTAAGCCGAAAACCGTCCACAATGAGGTTTAGGACAACAGCGGCGGGTGCTCGGACTATTTGAGCCTTTGGTTCGTCTTCGGCGGTGAAGGTTATTGTCACGACGTTCCATGGGCTCAGTGTGGTAACTTGGTGGACTTCGGCGAGGTCGCAAAGTGCCCTTTTTGCCGATTGTTTGAAGAAAAGGTCTCAAAGGTCGTGAGGACGTTGAAATCGCCCCTCTATGGGAAGTATTTCTCTGGAGTGGTGGTGATGATGGTAGATACTTTTTGCTACCGACTATAGCACTCAACATGCTCGAAGACTTTGGGTTGGGTCTGTGCTTGAGGTTGCATGTATCAGACAGGGCTTGTCAAGGTGTTCGTCCAAAATGGATCTATATCCCATAAAGGGTTTATTTTCTCTACAGATATACTGATGATCAGATGCCCCACTAGGGTGCGTCTGTTTAGTCCGGGCCGCAGACTGCTTAAAGGCAGAAGGCTCTTGCGGAGTTTTCTGGGCCTTCCATGTTGAGGGCGTCCTAGACTAGGGGGTGTCCGGATAGCCGAACTATCATCATCGGCCGGACTCCAAGACTATGAAGATACAAGATTGAAGACTTCGTCCCGTGTCCGGATGGGACTTTCCTTGGCGTGGAAGGCAAGCTTGGCAATACGGATATGTAGATCTCCTACCATCGTGAATCGACTGTAACCCTAGCCCTCTCCGGTGTCTATATAAACCGGAGGGTTTTAGTCCATAGGACAACGATCATAACAACAATCATACCATAGGCTAGCTTCTAGGTTTAGCCTCCTTGATCTCGTGGTAGATCCACTCTTGTACTACCCATATCATCAATATCAATCAAGCAGAGTAGGGTTTTACCTCCATCGAGAGGGCCCAACCAGGTAAAAACATCGCGTCCCTTGTCTCCTGTTACCATCCGCTTAGATGCACAGTTGGGACCCCTACCGAGATCCACCGGTTTTGACACCGACATTGGTGCTCTCTATTGAGAGTTCCTGTGTCGCCACCGATAGGCTTGATGGCTCCTTCGATCATCAACAACGACGCGTCCAGGTGAGACTTTTCTCCCGGACAGATCTTCGATTCGACGGCTTTTGCATCGCAGCTTAGCCATGGCCATCCGAGCAGATTGAAAGCTACGCCCGCCATCAGTCGATTTGAAGCTCGAACTTCACGGCCGACATCCGCGGAGACCGGATCTTCGACGGATTCGAGCCACAGCCAAGCGCCACAGACCGCCACGATGGGCATGATTTAGCTCTGCTGCCGGACAAGGCCTCGAGGTCAAGACATGAGTCCGCTCCGACCCTTAATTCGAGCCGACCACACAGACGAGGATGGGTGGCTAGACACCGCGGGGCTGCAACCTCTCACGGCGATGGAGCCGAATCATCGACTTTGTCCCTTGTGAGGCTCGTGGACTCGAGGTGCCGGACTCTCTCCGGACTCAACCTCCGCGCCTCCAATCGAATCCGATTGGGCGCCGATCATGGAGTTCACCGCTGCGACATCTTTCAACACTCACCTTTGGCGACATCCTGAATTCGCTAAGGTATCTCTCGCTATCGGGAGCCCCGCCAAATTGCGGTCGATGGTTGGGATGCGACGATTTAAGAAATTCAAAGCCCACCCACCACCCACTTTGTAGCCACCGTCGACGATCTAACCGACATGTTAGACTACGACCAAGACATCGACGGTATGGACGATTTATGCCGAGACGACTCAAGAACCAGCACCTACGGGCACTCGAAGACCATCTCGCCATACGACATATACATGGTGGACATCCCAAAGGATGGGAATGGCGAAGAAGCAGCGGAGGAAGACTCCTCCAAGAAACAACCCAAGAACCAACGTCAGCGGCGCCGCCTAAATCCCGCCACAGAAAGAATGGAGATTCCGCACCGAGATAATAATACCCCGAGAGTGTCAAGAAAACCCTCCAAAGAAGATTCAAAGACAGAGGATTTGAGAAGCCAGCCTCACAAGAGAGCAGCAGATTAAGAGGTAGAGGATGATAATTACATGCCTCCTCCGAGACGAGGCAAGCCTCAACGACGATTTAATTGCCGTGCCCGAGGATCCCGCCGAACAAGAGCATTTCAAACGCAGGCTTATGGCCACGGCTAACAGCCTAAAGAAAAAGCAGCAACAGCTTAGAGCTAATCAAGACTCGCTAGCCGACGGATGGATCAAGTCCTTGCGTCAAGAGTATGAACTCGAACGCCTCCAAAAGCTACCCCAACGCAAGTTGCTCCCCGATTAGAGGGGGAGGCATATAAACCTGCATCACCAGAGCACAACACGGCCGACCACCACCTGGGTCGCGACAGAGAGGCCTTTAGGCCTCCATTAGAACCGCACTCGGCATCGCCGAAAAGCACAAGGCCACAGGGAACACCGGACTTGTAGATATATTGGGGGATAAGGCAAGACAATCAAGATCGATCCACGGATCGGCGCGGGCGCCCATGGCACGCGACGACAACCGTCAGACCGGACACGTTAAGTCCGCCGGGCTTAACACGAGACAAAGCTTGTTTGAGCTACGTCGTGATATAGCCTAATATAGAGGCGCCGCACACCCACTATGCTTCACAGATGAAGTAATGGATCATCAAGTACCCGAAGGGTTTAAACCCGTGAACATTGAAACCTACGATGGCACAACAGACCCCGCGGTTTGGATTGAAGATTATCTCCTTCATATCCACATGGCCCACGGTGACGATCTTCACGCCATCAAATATCTCCCACTCAAGCTTAAAGGACCAGCTCGGCATTGGCATAACAGCTTGCCAGTAGAATCAGTTGGGTGTTGGGAAGATCTGGAAGCCGCATTCCTCGACAACTTCTAGGGCACATATGTGCGACCACCAGACGCCGATGACCTAAGCCACACAATTCAGCGCCAGATTTAATCGGCCGCATAGCTCTGGACACGGTTCTTAACAAAGAAAAATCAAATCGCTGATCGTCCGGATGCAGAGGCCCTCGCAACCTTCAAACATAACATCCGCGACGAGTGGCTTGCCCGCACCTAGGACAGAAAAGCCGAAATCCATGGCAGCCCTCACATCACTTATGACCCGCTTCTGTGCGGGGGAGGACAGCTGGCTAGCCCGCAGTAGCAACCTCAGCAAAAATTCTGGCAGTCCGGATACCAAGGACCGCAATGGCAGGTCGCGTCAAAACAAAAACAAACGCCACGTTAACGGCGATAACACTGAGGATACGGCAGTCAACGCCGGATTCAGAGGCTCTAAACCCGGTCAGCGGAAAAAGCCATTCAAAAGAACTACTCCGGGTCCGTCCAATTTGGACCGAATACTCGACCGCTCGTGCCAAATACACGGCACCCCTGAAAAGCCAGCCAATCACACCAACAGGGATTGTTGGGTATTCAAGCAGGCAGGCAAGTTAATTGCCGAAAACAATGACAAGGGGCTGCATAGCGATGACGAGGGTTTAGAGGACAGAAGGGTTTCCCACCACAAGTGCGGATGGTGAACATGATATACGCAACTCACATACCCAAGAGGGAGCGGAAGCGTGCACTCAGGGACGTATACGCGATGGAGCCAGTCGCCCCGAAGTTCAACCCATGGTCCTCCTGCCCGATCACTTTTGATCGAAGGGACCACCCCACTAGTATCCGCCACGATGGATTCGCCGCATTGGTTTTAGATCCAATCGTCGATGGATTTCATCTCACTAGAATCCTAATGGACGGCGGCAGCAGCTTGAACCTGCTTTATCAGGATACAGTGTGCAAGATGGGCATAGACCCCTCAAGGATTAAACCCACAAAGACGACCTTCAAAGGCATCATACCAGGTGTAGAGGCCAATTGTACAGGCTCAGTTACACTGGAAGTGGTCTTTGGATCCCCGGATAACTTTTGAAGCGAGGAGTTAATCTTCGATATAGTCCCTGAGGGAGTCCTGGACTAGGGGGTGTCCGGACAGCCGGACTGTCGGAGTAATGGGCCATGGGTAGGCTGACCCAGGACCCAGGATCTTTCAAGACATCGGGGCAGGCCGCGCCCCTCAGCCGAGTCCTAGCCGGCGACCTTCGAGAAGGCCGAGTCCTAGCTGGCGACCTTCGAGAAGGCCGAGTCCCAGCTGGCGACCTTCGAGAAGGCCGAGTCCCGGCTGACGACCTTCGAAGAAGCGGAGTCCTCAGACGGCGACTCTACAACAAGCCGACTCCGGGCTTGCAACCTCTCTAAGGGCCGACTGTGAGTCGGCCCGCGACCTTTCACGAAGACCAATGCGGGTACAGCCCCATCGCGGGCTGTCCCCTCGACCCACGGGAAGAAGGCATGGCTACAAGTGAGCGCGTCACCAGAGATCTCCGTAGGCGCTGCACTGCTGCCATGCCTCCTTTCCTCACCACAGTGCACGAGACATCGTGCCTATGATGGCGGCGCCAGACGCCCGTAGATCGCCGGCCCCCGTCGATGAGATAAGAAGAAGACGGCCGAGAGTTCGAAGATGGCCCTCACGGGAGTCGGCCTCCCCAGTAGTCGCCGCCTCGCCGTGGCCCCACAAGCCATAAACCGATTGACTCGGGGAGGGCGATAAGGATCGCTGACGAGAGACAGCAAGACTGCTCCCACGACCCCATGACCAGGCTCGTCATCAAGAGCGCCAGACAAGAGTTCTGCTTCGTTCAAGGGCCCGCCAATGGCGGGCCCCGTGCCCCAGGAGGACGGCTGCAAGAGAGACTGACGGCTGGGGGCCACGCCCAGCCGGATTACCATTGTACCCCCGGGGGGTAGGCCTATATAAACCCCCCGGGGCACCCATGCAAAGGGTTGGGCCCTGATAGGTTTTAGACGCATAGCACAAGGGGAAAGAGCTAGCCTTGCTCCTCCCTGCCCCCAAAACAGCTCGAGGAGCACCGTTGTACTATCACCCCATAGTGATCATGCGGAGACCCCGCAGAGCAGCAGTAGGGGTGTTATCTCCTAAAGCCCCTGCCGGTAAGATT